>JAAOAU010000273.1:0-29688 GCA_013186845.1 Fusarium sterilihyphosum | reverse complement strand
TATTAAGCTATAAAGGTTTTAAATATAAAGTTAAGAACTAATAACCCTGGACAAACTGCAAAGCAGCTGCTGCATTCCTCGTACCATGGGTCGACCATAACACCGTCAACATGACAGATCTCGTAACCTATATCCCATCTTTCGGTAGCACAGACATTCCCCAGTGGAAGTCCATGAGATGGTTCTTCTGCGCAAAAGAATGTGCTAACAGGGGGGTGAACGAATCGCTGATCCATAAGCCTATGAATAAATGTAAGGATGAAATGTGCGAGGTTTGGAAGTGGGATGGCAATGCTGACATTGTTGGCATTAGGGTTAGTCTGTCGCTTGACTTTTGAGATTGATGCTGATGTTGGTAGATGATGATTGTTTACTTAATGGGTGCTATTCTCGCCAGTCTTTTCGTCGCATCATTCTTAAGCAGTATGTATGTCGAGAACGATTACAGCACCTCCACAACCCGAACACCATCGAGGGAACAAGGTTTCTGGGACAGCATTCGCAGCATGTTTTGCAATAGCCTTGGTGCGTTCCACACTGGCTTAGGTCTTTTGACAGCTTCAGTCCTACTCGCTACTCTTGTCATCTGCGGTCGGAAAGAGAGCGTACGACATCGACATGTCACAACTCGCCTGTGCTGTTTTGTCAGCGTCTTACTTTCTTACTCTTCCAATTTATCTCGAAATTGAGCGGAAGTCCATTTATGGTCGCTTCATGGTGGTTGTTATATGCCTGCTCTTTTCGGTAATGACAGGCTTTAGTTCTGCCGCTGAAACTGCAGCCAGATTGCACGGGAGAGTGCCTTTTGAGGCGAATTTCTGGGATTCAAAGGCATCGTTCAAAGCCATTATTGCCATACTCGCCTTTTACTTTATTCCAGCGTCGACTGCGATGCTCGCCGGTTTGACGTACCTGGTTGGGAAGTGCACCAAGAGCTCGGCGGAAAAGGTACCCGTGATAGGCTGGCTATTCTTCCGTGTACCATGAAGAATTTCGAGTTCGGTTTTCCTTTTCATCTTTATGTGGACTGCCCTCAGAAGTCCTTTTACACTCAGGGCAGACATTGCGAGTGTAAATGGTGGGAGAGTACAGGAATCAGAGGGGTCTTGGGGGTTTGGACAGATTCTGGCTCTTGCGGCTTGGGTTCTTGTTGTGAAGGAGGCAATTGTCATTCTTTTCAGTGAGTCTTACCTTTTTTCTTTCGTCATTTTTTCGGAAGGATCATAGGCTGATATGAGTCGTCAGAGAACGGCTCATACGTAAAACAGCGACGAACAAATAAGCATTATGTCAGTGCTGAGGCACCTGCTGCGACAGAAGAGGCAGAGGCATTAGTCCCTGCGCGAACGCCTAATCGGGTAATTGAGGCTCTTAGGGACATGCCATGAGGGGAAGAAATGGTCTGCGGGGTACTTTTACGCTGGTTATTTGTTGGAGGACTGGGATAAGGTGGCATCTTAAGTGAGATGAGACGCCATCTTAAGATAAGATATGAGCTCAAGATAAACAAGATCTTAAGAGAACTGCACTTTAAGCATTATTTTTAACGCATTTATTAATCCATTATGTCTGCGATTTTGATACACTAAGGCTGCTCCACGGGTGCGTTGGAGCCTGGGGAGGCGGAGTCGAGGCTGAGATGCCGGCTACGCTACGGTAAAATGGCCAGGATCGGCAAAATGGCTCTGATTGGTTTCCTAAAACAAAAAAGTCAGCAAATTGTGGGTGTTGCTCACTCAATTTGTTACTGATAATTACCTCTTCTTCTCGTTCTTCACCTAGTGTAGTTCTCAAATCTACAGAATATATAATAACAGCGAATTATAACCCAGCGCAATCCGACGAAGCCAACGCCGTTACAATTATACATACTTCCCCGCGACTCTGCCCCCGCTACATATCCTTTCCATGGCCACTAATCCCAGAACACTGATACAAGTCTCACAAACTACCACTACACTCATCGTTCGGCTTTCTTCAAGACTCAGCTGATCAAGGTTGTATATTTTGTCGATTTGTGTGGTTATCCTTGGTTAATAACTGTGATATGACTACAGAGGTTTTAGAGAAGCTGGTAAAAGGGTTAATACGAGTATCAGTTCTAATAAAGCTTTTAATAGGCCGTAAGGTCTTGCAAATAACGCTGAAGATAGAGTAAGAGGGCAAATTATTCCTTTCCGGTACAGGGACCTATTATATACCTGCAGAGTCTAGTGACAAAGAGTTGATAAGAGATAAGAAGAGCTGACATATTAAAGGTATCCCTGCTAACTTCCCTGTAAATTATTTAGCGCTAAGGTGGAACTTTAGCCTTCGCTGGGGGAAATATCCAACAGGAGCTCGCTGACCTCATGAAGCGCCAGATCCAACCTTAGATAGATAGCTATCGTAAACAGCATATAGGCCATAAATCCTGTGGCGCAAAATACGGATTATTACGTCTACCGACTTGACTACTTGATATCGGTGAGACAAACGACTTTTTAGTAAAGCTTATTGAGATCAAGAGCTGCACAAATCTCAGAGACCCGGATTACCTTATCCTCAGCTACTGCTGGGGCAATGGAAACAAAAGGTCAAAAACGACTGCGACCAATCACAACGTCCGACTCCGTAGCTTTACCGTGTCGGACCTTTCCAAAACCATCCAAGACGCCATCTTGCTAACCAGACTGATGGGTTTCCGTTATCTATGGGTTGATGCGATATGCATTGTCCAGGGACAAACTGGTGACTTTCGCTCCGAGTCGCCTAGGATGGGCGACTACTACTCAAGCGCTGCGTGCTGCATCTCCGCATCCGTTGCGAAAGACAGCCGAGAAGGGTTTCTGACAGAACGCCCGCTCGCACGATTTCCCATGGACGATATTTCCATCAAAATTGCCAACCACGATACAGGATATACCATATTCAAAGACCGTCACCACGACGGTTCCCTAGTATCAAATATCCACGGGTCGCCGCTGGCGAAGCGCGGATGGTGCTTGCAAGAGACGGCACTTCCAAAGCGGATACTCCACTGGACTCTACAAGGACTTTATCTCCAATGTCAAACTTCTATCTTTTCCGAAGACTACAAAGTCCCTTATGTGTATCAATCTGGCTGCGGACACTTCTCCCCACGAGACATAATGACGAGGCCTGACGAAGAGATTGTTCTTGCAGGTGGATGGTATCATCTTATCTCCGTCTTCTCAAAAACACAACTCACTTACGAAACGGATCGGCTGTACGCCATCCATGGGCTTGCATCTATACTTGTACGGCGTCTAAGGACTGAGTATATAAATGGAATCTTCAGACCGAGTCTCGCCCAGGGTCTTTTATGGTACCATGACTCTAATCGTCTTGAAGAATACAAGAGACCAAAGGATGCGCAGCTCCCATCTTGGTGCTGGGCATCTGCCTGTCCCGTTTCTTATCTCGAAATCCAGGAGGAACCTATTTACGTCAAAGACGACCACCCAGAGCGACCCCTACAATTCCCCACGCATTTCGAGGCTTTGAGTGTAGTAGAGAGCCCCGGCTCAAGGCTACATATCAGAGCCCCCATTTTCCGCCTCACCATTGGGAGACGCAAGGTGGGATATTTGTGGAAGAATGGCTCTTTAGGCTACACGGCGTTCTTTACATGTTGGTACTTTCTGGACGCAAATCGTGAGGTCATGCAGAACCTGCCCCAGAGCCCTGCCGATGACGGAGAATGGGGACAAGGCTTTGACGTATTATGGTTTCCTGTAGGTCGAGATCATACTTTGTATCCATATGTTCCAGGGTTGCTGGTGTATGAGGTGCCCGAGGAAGGAAAGGGGGTGTATCGTCGTTTTGGACTTTTGCAGTGCCATGCAGACGAGTGGCTAGATGGAAAGGACTTGGAGGATGTCAGGGAGATTACTCTACTATGATCCCTGATCTAGTTTTATCGCCAGCGTCTGAAAGAGGTATCTTGGCAAATTGGATTTGTCTATGTTAGGGAGTATAGCTTTAACATTCCACCTTCACACCGACATATTGGAATACTTAGTCTCCCCAATCTATGTTGCCCGGTTCCATAATAATAACGCCCCGCATACACCCCCAATTCCCTTCCTTGGCTTAGGATACATAGATGCAACTTAGTTCAGAGACAAGACTCTAGCATTCCAAATCTCCTTCCGTTTCTACAGCTGAACTCTCGCTGTCTAAGTTGCGTTGGCGGTGAGGTCGGGATGGGGGACCTGGGCAGGATCTTTTCGCACGCTCAATGGTCCCTCGCTACAGCAGCCTCTTTTTCCAAGTCCTTTTAGATGAAGCACCGCTCCAACAGTCTGACTACAGATAAATAAAAAGCCTCTCGAACACTCTCCGGCTGTCCAGCCTCGCCTGTTTCAAACTCACTCCTCAAGCACGCCTCGGCTGCGTCGGCAAAAGCATCGCCCATCCTCATCCTGACTTGAGGAATCATATCTAGTATTGTCTCCCGCACCCTCTTGTCTTCATCTTGAACCCCCCGAGCATCTAATAGCTTGATGATCGGCGACCACAGGCCAATCTCCACGAGTACGACACCAAGACTGTACAGGTCGGCCTTGTATGAGAATGGCGGTCTGTCAGCTGACTCACCATTCGGGTACACTGGATGGCCTTGGTGATCTGGGTGCCGGTACAGGTTCTGCACACGATTGTCTCCAACATTTTGAGTCAGCCTGGTCTCTCGGAACAGCCTACTGTAGTCGAAACCACCAATGTATGCCGCGCCAAGATCAACGCTAGATATGTCGTTACTCAGAAACAGGACATTATCGCTCCGTACACCTTTATGCAGCCACGATCCCAGATGGAGAAACAGCAGTGTTTTGGAAAGCAGCTTAACAAGCTTCAACCGCTCAGTGAGAGATTTAGGCGTAGATTCTTCCCTGCTCAGCAACTCCAGAAGGGTATAAACCTGCTGCCCCTCCTCAAGCTTGAAGACCAAACCGTATTGCGCGTCCTCTTCTTCTGCGACTGGCATATCGACCATGGCTATGCATTCCAGAGTCCTGAACTCTTGAGGCTTCTTTTCTGAGTGTAGTAGTAAAGCGAGATCGTGTATCTGGTTCTGGGAAACCTCCTTGATTTCGGCAGATAAGCTGCTCGGTACATATATCCACTCGATCATCACAGGTGTGATGTTGATGTTGCGAGCTTTAAAATTGGCCAAGCTACGCTTGGTGGAGTATTGGTTTGTATTGTCTTGTTTCTGTTCGTTTTTAATTCCTCGGTGACTTCGTAGTAACTCTCGTTGATGCATGGTGTCGGTTCGGTTTCTCATCTCTTCTGCGGCTTCCTTGAAGGTAGCGATGCCCTGCACTACTTTGAAAGCTCTCTCCTCTCCAGCGTCTTCAATCGGTGGCTGATTCCGGTCAAAGTCAACTGGCTCGATCTGGTCACTGGACGGGGGTATAAAGAAATCTTCGAGCTCGCCAACTAACACGGCAATTTGGTCCATCATCTTCATACCCTCGCCCCCTTTCCGGGCCCATCTCCACCGTTGAACTATGCTGGCATGATTTATAGAAGCTACCTCTTTCTGGAGTAGCTCCAGGTCTTTAATGTCTGGTCCATCCGTTTGAGCAATTAGAGCTAGTTGAAGACCGCGGTCTGCTGAGCGGGGCTGCCCCTCTAGAACGCGATCATTTCGAAACAACGAGGGATACCTTTTGTCAAAGTCTTCCAGTGCCGTGAGCCGATACTGTATTATCAAGACATATCTCAGAGCTAGAGATCCGAAGTCTTTGAAGCGTCGACTCTTCTTGAGGTCCTCCTCATTCAGTCGCCCCCAGCCAAGTGCCCAGGTCTTGAGACGGGCGCGAATCATATCGAGTCTTGCTTTTATTATAATGACTTCTTGTCCGACTTCACTTGTGGCCTTCCACAGATCAATGACCCTGACAGTAGTGTCGACGACCTGAAGGGCAAATCCCAGAATTGCGATAGCCTCGAGGCCAGACATGTTGGATATGTAATGGGTGAGTTGGCTTGGGTACTTTTCAAGGGAGAAAGATTGCTTCAATCACGAGGATTTGGTTTGTTGTCATATTACACATTCGTAGCATTTACTTGTCTTTTATTTCGAAGGGCCGTCATGGCGTCGTTCAGCTGAAGAGCAGACCTCCGTTTGCTAGCGGAACCTCCGTTAGTTCACGGCTCTCCGCCGCCGCCACCATGGCGCATATTTGCGCTAAATCAGAATAACGAGCTCTGAAAGGCCGCCACTGTGGGCTATTAGTACATGAACTCGTCTTGCTTGAGGCAGAAATGATTTCAGCCTCATCCTTGTGGCGGTAATGCTAGCTAAATGCGAATTAAGTCTCGAGAACGCCCGGACTTACAAGAATGTGATGGATCGAAGCTTTCCACGTCTTGTGCGATGCAAGGTCTAGACCGCGCCTCCAGTATCTGCGATCTGAGAAGATTAAATACTGGCCTTCCATTTCAAACGCAACATCATTGAGGAAGCCGCTCTCCAAGAACGCTGGACTCTCAACTCAGGTCTTACTTTTCATAGTCTATCCGGCACAGGAAACACGCCTCAAGTATCCTACCTAAGCCATTGATTCTGATCGCCGTCAAGAGATCCGTGATGACAGACCCCGCGGGGGAATTACAACGGCCCATGCCGGGGCTATTGCCTCTGTTCACTGCTGCCATTGACGCAGTAGGCACATGTCCATCCGCAAGGGAGGAAGTGCTAGCCAACATCTGCATCGACGAAAAGGCTTTTGAGAGAGAGGCCTCCTTTGCGTCTGGCCGCTCGTTCCAAGTCATGCGAAGTCGACCAAGCACACTGATAAAATACGTGGATTCTCGGTTCAAAATGACCACCATCCATCGACTGGCCATGCTACATCTCAACGACGTTGTCCTCCGAGTCCCAAAAAGGAGGGTGGACTGGGACTCGGAGGATGGCCGGGACCTCTCAGAGTCTATCTGCACTGAAATCGCAATTCTCCGTAACGAGCATCTCCGGAGGCATAAGAACATCACGGAAATGATTGGTATCTGCTGGGGTGTAGACAGTGACCGCGTTGTGATGCCTGTTCTTGTGTTGGAGACGGCCCAAGGAGGCGATTTATGCAAATACCTTGAAAGTTCGACAGAGCTTGATGCGAGAGACAGGCTGCGTCTAGCAATTCATTGTTTTCAAGGCTTACTTGCTCTTCATACCGTCGGCGTCATTCACGCAGACTTGAAGCCAGAAAATATTCTGGTTTTCATCGACGAAAAGGGCAGGCCATGCGCAAAGCTTACAGATTTTGGCTGCTCGCTTCTGGTTCCAAACATACATGAACCAATCAAGCTGAAATCAGGAACCGCCTTATGGCAAAGTCCCAGAGTTTTGGAGGCCCTCGATGCTCAAGGCTTGCGTCAAGCTGATATCTATTCTTTGACGCTCGCGGTATCTCTTCTATTGGTTGGGCCTTTCATGAACAAGTTGCTTGAACAGGCATATGGGTCAGGTGATGGTAAAGAACCACTGCGCAAGCTTAAAACTGACGATGGTGCCCTCGCAAGCTTTATCAGAATGCAGAAGGATGCTAATGACTCGTCTGGTCTACATGTCTTTACACACAAAGTATCAGGTCTCATCTCCGGGTTCTTCAATTCAATGCTCACTACCGAGGGGAAGCTTCAGGCTGGAGCCGCAGAACCTCTTGAGCTACTGAAAACTATGCTTCACCATGAGATTATATCTGCTACTACAGATAATGTAGAAGCTTTTGAGACTTTTGGTTTCCTTGAAGAAGAGGTCTATTTGAAGCACTGTAAGCGCTCCTGCGGCTCTTGCTCGGCATTAAAGATAATATCTAACTAGACCTAGGTGATAATATACCCCTAGATCAAGCCGAGGACGTAGTATGCCAGCCCACGACGGCCACAGACAGTCAACATGGACCTACCATATCACTACTTCACCATCTTTATCCAGATCCATCTCAACGATACACAAAGGAGAAGAAGTGGAGAGTGGAGGAAGGGGGACATGTAACCTTGGCCGCTCTATCGGAAAGGACAATTTCGGTAAGTACTTCCACCAAGGTTTAGGATTGCCCAGCCAGGACTCACAAGGTAATTGCATTCAGATCAATATACACTTCAGCAGGCTCAGGCGCCTTCCGGGTCGAGTTGCCACAGCAATCATCACTCATGTACGCGAAGTCGCCGATTCAGACTCATACTGCGAAACATCACGATCCCTCGCGGCATATGCAATGGCAACATGGCTCATTGGCATTCACCGATCCGCTGCTACTTCCGCACCAGCACTTAGCCAAGCCGGACAATACCTCGTGACGGCGGCAAAGCTGGGACATGAAGAGGCTCGCGCTACAGTGGGAAGGGTACTGAGCTGGATAGGGATAACGAATCCTATAGATCCAAGGGTTGAAGAAGGATGGCTATACGACCTGGCTGTTCTTGGAGATCGGCGTTCTCTCAAGCGATTGAGTTCAGAGAGATGCGCTGAGGCATTACGAGATCAGACTGCAGCGCTAGATGAGCGTGTCAGAGAGGAAGCAGATATCTCTGCGACTTCGGATCAGGCTTTTTCGGAAAGCAACCACCTTGAAAACAGTGACAAATTGAGAGACCGTCTCCCGCTCATCTGCAGGTACTTGGTCAACCAGAGCTGGAATATCAGCTTGCAAAAGGTTCTCATGTTACCGGGTCTCAATCCCGACTTGTACGTTTCTCTTCTGATGCAAGCTTGTCAGAAGGGTGACTATCGGATCGCCAAAATTCTCATCGAGTACGACACACCGCTAATCGATGAAACCTCCGGACTAACACCACTGCATTTCTTGGCCCATTTCGGAGATGAAGATAAGCTTCCTTTAGCACGGCTCCTCATCAATAGAGGTCTCGATATAGAAACCCGCTGCAGCCTTGCTACTCCATGCACAGTGGGCCAACTCGATTTGGGAGACACCCTTGCTAATGCGACGCCTCTCTTGTTTTCTGTGGCGCAGTCGAGCCTCGCAGCAGTTTCGGCGCTTGTCTCCCTGGGCGCGGATCCATTTAACGGAGCGGAGAAGTATGAGTCGTACACAGGAACTATGGCTGCCCATAAGCGTGGGAGGACATACTCGCCGGTCCATTATGCAGCAAGACTACACATGTCGGACGTCCTAGAGGCTCTATTACCCGAGGGCAAGGAGTATGAACATTTATTGGATTGGATGTGTTATGAAACGCACTCCCTCAAGGTCACTCCGATCTGGTGCGCTATCGACTACTGGTACCAGGGCCTGTACGATCGGGTATTACTTCATGGGAAATATCACATCAAGAGATGCGAGGAGACCATCACCCTTTTGCTGAAGCGTGGAAGCCAAGGCCACGTAGTGAATTGGGATGTCACCACACAGGTCAAACAGTCCATTTTCACGGCAGCGACCTTGTACGGCCAACCGTTTGTGTTGAACCATCTACGATCTTTGAAGATCCAGCCCACCACAAATAGTCTCATTAGAACACTTCAGACTGCCCTCGATGTTGAGGATCTAACGGCGGTTGAGTACCTTCTTCCACTTGCCGAAGGAGAAACACGGGACTCGGAGTCAGCGTTTCAGCTTCAGGCGTCGATCCAGGGGCACAAGCTTCCAGACTTCATCGGCCATTTGTACGATATCAAGGAACGCCTCGAATCCAACGCCAGGTCAAAGCTCAACCTTGTTCTTGTCAGAGATCTGCCGCTCCAAGAAACGATTGGCCCGGATGTCGGCCAGGATATCTTGCAGGAGAAGGCTTCGCAGGGGGGCTTCAAAATGTCGTTTACTATCCGGCCCGGGCCTGGTGGGCGCAGCATCATGGAACCTGTAGGCGAGCCAAGCACAATGCTGCCCAAAGGTAAGCCTTTACCCGTCGAAGAAGAAGACAGCGGTATTTCCCCCTTTGAGATGGCCGTCATGGGCGGGTATGAGGCACGTGCGCGAGAATTGTACGAGAGTGAGCACTGTGACGTCTCATGCCGTCGTGTAGATGATGATGGCGATGGGACTACCCTCCTCGCACGTCTTATTCGAAAGAGCAGCAAGTACAGCAACTTCGATAAGCAGATTTTATTTCTTCTCGAGCTTACCCCTCCCAGCGCGGAAGAGTTCTTCCGAGCGTGTATACCGTCCGGATCAACTGCCAACCAAGGTTTATCTATTCTTCACATGTGTGTCATGCTTGATGAGTGCCCAACAAACTTCAAGCCCCGCGCCCCACGCCAACTTATTTCTGCCATCATTGAGAAGTACCCAGAATCAGAATATCTAAATGTAGTAAATGCAGAATTCGGCACTGTTGTACACATAGCAGTTGAGTGTGGTAACCTGGACGCACTAAAGGAACTTGAGGACGAAGACGTTGAGTGGAATCTTCTAAACGCGTACGGCGAAACACCCCTCGACATAACAGCCCGTCGTCTCCTAAAGGTCCACGAGTTCTTACAACAGTGCCGCCATCTACAAAGACTCGAACAGCCGGAAGAGTATAACGAAGCATTGAGTACTTATCGGGCGAATGAACTGCGCATGAAGAGCTTTCTACAACGGATGGGGGGACGGTATGAAAGATACAATGGGTTGATGCATAGGAGGAGTGAGACAGAGTGGGATCTAGAGAACTTTGCTGTCTCTGGAAGCATGCAGGTTAACGTCGCGGAGCATTTAGCGATACTTGAAAGCCGTTCCGTTGGTGAGAATGAATCAAATGTGGCAGCCCATCTGAGTAAATTAAGAGCTTGGGATGAGTTAGGAGTGGACGAGTGTATGCTTCACCTTGCTGATGGTACGTCTATGACTTGAGGTTTATGATAGTGTGGATTCTTGTATTTCTGCGTTCATTAATTCATTTCCGGTAGCAGAGTCAAGCTTCGGACGGCTAATTGAGTCACTTTGTGGTGTCGATTCTGTCCTTGTGACGCGAACAACGCCCTGGACGGCTGAGAAGAAAAGCCAAGCAGATAAAGAGGTAACGATCTTGAATATCGGATCACAGCATGAGGGTGCCACAAGCGCAAATGCCATGAGGAAATGAGGCTTTGATGAATGTTTTGCTATAGTGATGCATAAATAGAGGCAGAGGGAATAACGGTTTAGCATGCGAAAGTCGCCTGAGCTGGGAACACCAATGGGCGCGTAATACAATGAATGTTGTAAATGTGCCTCATCATAATCGGCCTCACCCTAAGATTGGTCTAATCTTTAGACCAGTCTTATCTGAAATCATATCTTATTTCAACATCAATCTTAAGATCAATCTCATTCTAAAATTTATTTCATCTCCAGATCTGTTTCATTCTAAAATTCGTGCCTCAAAATCGATCTCCTCTTGACATTGATGATATAATGAAAATTAATTGTCTCAAGATTGTATCCTGTTCTCAACCGATCCCTTCTTAAGATCCACCCAGCCGCCTCATCTTAAGATCGTATCTTATCTCAACTTGCGTCTTACCCGCTTATCTTATCGTTCTTATCGCTGAATTCCGCCGAGGCCGCTCTTCAGCCGAAGTAACCGACAGCATCAGCAACGGAATAATCGGAACCATTTCCGTTCCGCACCTCGCGTTAGCCCCGGCATCCAACCCCGCTAAGTCGGCTTGCGGCGGCTCCATCACCAGCATGTAATACAAAATAAAACTGACGTCGACATCTACAACCCTACACAAAATCTCCTCATCTTCACTGTATTCATTCAAAATGTCGTGGCTTTCTATCCCCGCCGAGTCTCACTTCTCCATCGCCAACATCCCCTTTGGCATCATCTCTACTTCATCAAATGCTACGCCTCGACCTGCTGTTGCTATCGGCGATCATGTTCTAGATCTTGATGCTTTTGCGAAGGGTGATGGATTCTCGGGCAGTTCTGAGGTTCAGAAGCACGTTGGCGTGTTTTCTCAACAGTCGCTGAATGCTTTTGCTGCGCTTGGTCGTCCGTTTCATCGCGCGACGAGGAGTTATCTCCAGGATGTCTTTGCGAAAGACACCAAGAACCCAGTGTTGAAGGACAACCAGAAACTCCAAGACGCAGCTCTTCTGAAGCGCTCTGATCTCAAGAACCATCTCCCCTTGACCATTGGTGATTACACAGACTTTTACGCTGGCAAGAACCACGCCTTTAACGTCGGCTGTCTTTTCCGTGGTCCCGACAATGCTCTTCAACCTAACTACACCCATCTCCCCGTCGCTTACCACGGAAGAGCCAGCAGCGTTGTCGTGTCGGGCACACCTATCCGGAGACCCTGGGGACAAATTCTCCGTCCTGGTAACAAGGTTCCTGACCTCGCGCCATGTGAGAGGCTCGACATTGAGCTCGAGATGGGCATGTTCATCTGCCGTGAGAACGAGATGGGAAGCCCTGTTCCTATTGATGAAGCCGATGAGCACATCTTTGGTTATGTTCTTATGAATGACTGGAGCGCACGAGATATCCAAGCTTGGGAATATATCCCTCTTGGTCCTTTCACGGCTAAGAACTTGGGTACGAGTATTAGTGCCTGGGTCGTGCTGGCTGATGCTCTCGAGGGGGCTAAGGCAGCTGGTATCAAGAATGACAATGAGATTCTGCCTTACTTGAAGGAGAAGACGGACAAGAATGTCTTGGACATTGACCTCGAGGTCGAAATCATCAGTAAGTTCATCGCCTGTCTTAAGATACAGTGACTGACCGGGTGCAGCCGCCGCTGGCAACAAGAACCACCTTAGCAAGACAACCTCACGCAACCTGCTCTGGTCGTGGCCCCAGATGATCGCCCATCACACCATCACAGGCTGCAACCTTCGACCTGGTGATCTTCTCGGATCAGGTACCATTTCCGGTACTGAGTCTGGCACTGAGGGTAGCATGCTGGAACAGACCAAGGGCGGTAAGGTTCCTATCCAATTGAAGGACGGAGAGGAGCGCAAGTTCATCCAAAACGGCGATACACTGATCATTCGTGGTGCTTATGGCAGTGGTGATAAGAAGGTTGGCTTTGGCGAGGTGTCGGGACAGATCCTCGAGCCTCTTCCTCTGTTCAAGTAAAGCAAGTTTGGGGAAACGTACAGGTAGTATGAAAAGCTCAATAGATTTTACTTGCATCATTTCGTTTGCCATCTTGATGTACGTTCTAATTGTTGCCTACATCACCAGTTGGTCTTTATCAACACGCAATATATTGTGGGCTTGGTATGCTGCGTGGGATCACATGTCAATAATCGGTATAATGTTCACAGTTTGAGTCTATGATTGAGAGAAAGAAAGAAATCGCGATTTATATTCATCACTCCAATTCTGTACTGCATGACTTGCTTCATACCACTTCTGATCCGAATAGAGTATCAAGAAGGGCGGAGTCCATAAATCCAACGCTAACAAACAAGATGCGAAACCACCGCTGAACCACTAAAATGATTGCCGTTGAACATGATTGAATGGAGGCGATGAGACTTTGATAGCAGTAAATGACAGAAACTTGCTGATGCGGTTGAGAGTAATAATTGAATAAAGTTGACGATAATAAGCTGAGTTGCTTAATGGATTAATGCCTAAAGCTTGATCTCCTAGACATAGCTACGAATAGAGTTACACATGGCATAAATAAACACAGTCAAAATCACATTAAGTTCCCTCGAAGAGGGACTGAGTCGCTCAATCGCTAGTAGTAACCAACTCCGCTCATAACATTATAGCCAGGTGTATAAGACTAATCTATACTTCAAGAAAACAACAAAGACTGGCCGCGGATAACCCCATTGTAGCCCATAACTGGTGGGTACATGTAACTGGCCATAAGGCTCTGTTGCTGCAATGCAAATTGTTGTTGCTGCTGCTGCGCCATCAAGGCAAACGCTTGCTCAGGTGTAATCGGGATCAACCCGTGAGATGCTCCGTAAAAGCCTGGACTAGCATGTGGGGAGAAAGAGAGAATAGGAGATGGCGAGAAAGGAAGAGATGGTGATGGGAGAGGCGAAGATGGAGGTGAGGGTATAGTCGGCATAGCCGTACATCCAGAGATCTTTGCTCTGTACCCTTTAGGTCGGTACTTCGCCTGAAGAAACCTCCCGTCCCGCTTGGTGGGATGATAAATAACGTCATGTCCACCAGGGACAGACGGATTAATAATGACTCGCGCTGGGCCTGGCTCCATGCACTGTCTGTAGTAGCCTTTAAGGCAAAGAGGATACTCAATCCACGGGCCGGCTACCTTTAGCGGTAGTGCCTCGTTGTTGTAGAAAGTATGAGGGTATGTAGAGAGATGACTGAACTCAGGGACCTGCTCGCTTTGCTTTCGGACCTCATGTGCAGGGATCTTTTTGAAGGAGATGTCCTCTACGTCTGAGAGAGAGTAGTAGGAGCATGTTGACGAGTTGTCATCCATGTCATCATCTGACCTCCTCATGTGGTCCATGACTCCCAAATCTGCAAGAGAATGCATTGTCGCTGATAAAAGGTTGGGAGAGAGTGTGAGAATAATAAGACTTCAATCCACAAGTAAAAAAAGAGAGTGCGAGAGAGTGTGAGAGAATATGAGAGAGTGTGTATGAGTCGGCAAAGTGCACCAGGTAATGTAATTGTATTTATCGTTCTGCAGCTCAAAAGCGTCGAACAAGACTATTGTACAGCTGTAACCAGAAAAGTATAGCAAGGTCGTCAAAATGAGTAATCAGGAGACGCCAGAGTGAAAGAGAGATAGCTGGGAAGACAGGTTGAACGTGCAAGAAATCAGGTGACCAAAGGCAAGAGTGCTGCAAGCAAAGTGGCTGAAAGCTGAAGACGTGCAAGACAGACAGTGATAGAAAAGGATGAAGAAGCGAAAGGGAAACAGAGGGAGGGAAGGCCTTTACTTATAGGCGAAGGGCAGAGAAAGTTTGAGATGAGGGTTATGCTGCCCTTGGTCAAGGTGAATGCCATTCTGTCAGGATGAAAGTTAGAGGGGAATTGTCCAATCTGTGATAGGACAGAACCTCAATATTCAAGTCTCTGGGAGTCATATCACGAGGCGACGCCTGGTTAAGTTTTACGCTGTGCGGGTTTAACCAGTAAGAGAGTCAATACGCACTCGAATGACAGTCTAGCTTTTCACTACTACTCATTCAGACTCAACCTCGACTTACCAGTTGTCTGGTAAATAAGCACAATAAATATGAGGGGATATGGAAGCTTAGTTACTAGGTCAAGGTTTAGACCGTGACTTGTCCAAAAGTTAGCAGTTACAAAGGTTATTTATCAGCCAATCAAAACTGACGCACCTTAACTCTGTTCCCCTTTGACACAGCACTACGAGCATGGGTTCTTTAAAAGGATCCTTTTTGCTAGTTACTGTCCGTAAGACTAAACGTTACCCTGCTAAGACGTGTGACTTGCAGTCGCCTTTGTAGTTCAAATCGCAAGTGAGAACCTTGATACCTAGTTGTTGAACTCTATGTCTATTTAGGCTGCACATCAATAATCCCCATGCAGTTAAGAAACTCTCAAGATCTATCTACCCAATCCATGGTGGGCGACACTCACGATTGCATTGACAGCGAGAGGACAAGCCAACAGAAGGACCGTATAGTCAAAAGGTCCCAGAGGTTTATCCGCTTTAGGCTCACAAATAAGCAGCACTTTGGTCACATGTCCAATGGTAGCAATGCAAGCCTTGTTCTGGGATCATGGAATGGCCGCAATGGCGACACAGCCTCATTCTCAGGCACCAAGGTTCAAGTGTCCGGAAGGCAGAGGTGACAAGGACGGAGCTAATCATCTACAATGGAGAGATTCTTTAGTATCTTCGACGTTTCTCGTCAACGACCTCCAGGTATCTACGTTGGTCAGTACGAGATAGTAACAGTTCACACTATCATCCTTGAGTGTCAGTTTCCTCTTCATTGAGAATCCGTACCATAAGCCATCTCCATTTGAATCACCTTTCAGTGTGTGTTGGAAGTCGAGTATGCTACCTGAACTGTATTTATGAGAATAGCATTTCGGGTTGGCAAATCTGACATGATGCCTCATTCGGGAGCCATAGATCTGATCCATATTTGTGCCGATGACTCTCCTTCCACTAAACTCTGTGATTAGCAAGATTTCGTGTAGGTATTTCAAGAGGCTTCTTCAGGATTCGAGACGAAGCTATAGCAGCCGCAATCACGATCAGTGGACGCCACTGCTTAATCCTTCCGTGCAAAGTTAACCGAGCTTGCTGAGGACTTCAAAAGACCTCATCAGATCCTGCGTGAGCTTGACTCCCCTGAAGCAAAGACCTCCATACATGGCCTCGCGATGCCGCATCACGGTCTTCGTCATCGTGAACAAGCATCCTCACGAAATCCTCTCACCACGAATAAGATCTTGCGAAAAGGAAAGACCTGTCTTTTATTTCATTACTAGGTTCGCTGCGACTGTATCTTTCTTTTTAGACTACCGTGGCTATTCAAAATTGCATATCAGTCCTGTCCCTATCATGCCTTGAGATTTTCAGGCGTGTCAGGCTGATTCTGCCAATGCGCCTTCACAACAGCAGGATGATCCTTCAGACCATCCACAATCTTGCCAATCGTCGGAAACAGCGTCAAATCAACCCCAAACCTCTCAGCATTCCACATCGCAGGCAAAAGGCAGGCATCCGCCAGCGTCAACTCATCACCAACACTACACTTCCCCGCTGAGTCCTTCACAACCTCCTCATAAGCCTTGAGTCCATCCGTCATGAGCTGCTTATTCCACTCTTCTGCACTTCCGCCGAGTTCTCTGATACGACGCATGATGCGCAGGTTTGTAACAGGCTGGATGTCTGCGCAGATGATGTTGACGAGGGTACGCACTGTTGCGCGTGCTTCGGGGTTGGAGGGGAGGAGAGGATGGGAAGGGTGCTTTTCTTCGAGGTATTCTAGGGCTGCGACGGATTGACCGATGCGGAAAGGTTTGTCGCCTGAATCATTTGAGATGAGAATTGGGACGGAAGCTGATGGGTTGAGAGTTTTATGGGAGTCGGAGAGATGCTCATTTTTGAGAAGATTGACGAATGCCAGCTCATAGGGAATTCCTTTAGCGTTGAGAGCAATGCGAATACGCGCTGAGCAGGAGGATCGGAAGTAAGAGTAGAGAGTATACTGAGATTCAGACATATCGAATGATGCAATTGGTCAAGTTACTACTGTAGATGAGAGCAGTTCAATTGAAGAGAAGTCAAGGACCTCCTCATTATGACCCGACCCCAAGGCCACGCCCTTCTTATGTCATGAGGGTGATTGTGCTGTCATTGTGTAAAGCATTACCCGTCGCTAGCCTGGTAGTGCCGAACTCTGAAGTCTTGGGAGTCGGAAGAATTCCGGTGGAATGCGGGGTGAGTGCGACAATCCGGGGTAGTTCGGGACAATGACGGCAATCTTGTTATGCAGGGGAGAGTAATTCCGCTCATGATAGCCGGCTGAGTCAGATTTCTTTCTGATCTTATGACACCTAGACTTAAATATAAGGTATGAAAAATAAACTCAGCAAATGATATCCTAAACCTTATAAAGATATCCTAATCCTTAATAACCTAAAACTTTTTGTCATTCCTCCCCTGGGTCGGTATAGTGAGCGCCGGATAAGAGTTAACTTATTTCGTGTAAATGCGCACGAGACGAACTGATTGATAGTCAAGACTTACGCACAGCCGGCTGTGCGGGTATGAGTCGCCTGGATTCATGATGGATATTACTATAGTTTGCGTTCGTTCTGTTGAGTTGACCGGCCACATGATTGATACCTACACCGGACACCTCACCTTGCATGACAGGCGAGGACACTCAGTGAGTTCACACAAAAGCGCATGCATGTAAAACTTTAAATCACCTGCAAAACAAATACCGAGAATGGCATTTCAACATCTCTTGCCAAAGTCTATTTTCTACAAAATTAACTTTCTAATCGTCGTGACAAAGCAGCTACTTCAAAGATGATAGTCATCCTGTCGCGTAACTCTCTGTCCCCTCCTCTCCCAAACCCCCTCGATATTCATATCCCTCGATCCACTACCAAAGTTAGTATCTAAGACGCCAAAGGGAACGGGGAACTTACTCGTCTCTCCAAATGATGGTAGGTTCAGTCTGGCCCTTTCCAGGGTTTCTAAACACCATATTCTTTTTCTATACATCTGTTAGCCACCATATTTCCGCTTGCGCGGGCAGTACGTACCAATCCAAGAGATAAATGAATAGCGGGAGGATCAACTGTGATGTTCTGCTCAGGTCGTCCACCGTTCACCATAGCAGCGATGTTCTGCGCTACAACCTGCGCTTGTCCAGCTCCCGGGCGTGCAGCCTTGTGAGCTCCGCTATCGGCGATGTCACCACATGCATACAAATTTGAGTACTCGGGGTCAGCGAACTGCAGTGTGGGCGCGACTCGGATGAAGCCATTGGCGGGGTTGATGATTTCGTATCCAGAGGTCGGCTGAAGATCCTTGAGGAACTGGTTATTCGGCGTTTGGCCTGTTGCCGGAATGACGAGGTCTGTTTCTATTTTTCGACCGTCCTTGAGTTCAAGTTCAAATGTTGATCCATCTGTTGGGAAGCCCTTGGCTGGGATCACAGCGCGTGTGCCGGTGATAACACTGCTCTGTTAGTACTTCACTCCCTATCACAGAAAGGCTAACTTACTCGACACCAAGCTCTTGTAATCTATCCCTTAGAATATCATCCATCTTCTCATGATAGAGCTGCATAAGCCTATCCCTCGAATGAACCAAAGTGACCTTCTTCTCCGGATATACCTCTCCCAAGTCCGTCGCCATCTGCACACCAACCGCACCACCGCCAACAATCACAATAGACTTTGCGTTCTTGATACCCTGCTGGTAAGACCTAAAGTACTCAACAGAAGGCTTCTTCTCATCATGCTGCATATTACTGGGCGCCTGGAGTCGTGTTCCCGATGTAACGACTGCGTACTCGAAGGGAATTTCTGTTGAGCCTTGCCATGGTCTGTCGAGGGTGAGTTGGTTCTTCTGGAGAGATACTGCGCGGGCGCGGACGATGGTGTGGTTGGGGGCGTTGGGGAGGGAAGAGAAGAAGCCGGTGTAGGGGATGAAGGCTTTGTGTTCGTGGTCTGGCACGATGGCGAATCGGGGCTGAGAGGGTTAGTTTGAGTGGGATAAGATTGGGGATGGACTTACGAAGGCGAAGAGATGGTGGAAATGGCTGTGAGGCTCTATTAAGAGGACCTACGATATGTTAGTCATTGACTCTTGAGGAGCGACGTGGTGCTCATACACGGTGAGTAACTGGTAGAAGCGTAGCCAGTTCTTTCACAGCAGCCTAGATTCAGTTAATCAGACTCATCACCTTCTCTAGAATTGACTTACAAGCCCAACATACGAGCCGCCAATGACAATAACGTTCTTCAAACCTGCAGTCATTATGCCTCTATCTCTCTAGTTTGAACAATCAAGATAAATAAGGAATTGAACACGAAAATAAAAGAGATCTCGGCTCTTTTTATCGACGCCATCTTATCAATCTACGGGGTCCCCGCCTCCGGATGTACGCTTTGCCGGTTATCCGAATTTAATTCCGAAATCGGCTTTTTTCATCGGCATTTTAGGGGGTTCTTGCACCAAAAATGCGGCAGCACGAGTCAGCGCTAAGAACAAGCCATGGTTTTAGTACGCGGCTTGGAAATACGGCTTTTGGACCTGCATGTGAAGGTGACGAATTTCCTGAATTGGATGGGAGTTCTTGCCAAGGATGGGATCTTTGATGTAACGTCGAGTATGGGTTTAAATCATACGGATCTATTATTCGGCCGAGTCTAGCTTGGATTGCTGAGCTCTATACAGAGATCGTCATAAGAAAGACCGATGAGATGCTGGATTGTGGGATGCCGATGGATGGCTTGTAACGCGCGGCTCGGCTCGGCTCGGCGCTTAATAAGCTGGAGCGGGATGAGATGACGAGGCCGATGACTAGCGAAGGTAATAACATCCAGGTCTAGGCATTAAATATTCCTGGTAGCGTGCCATTAACGGATTTGTAGACCTCAGTGACTCACGCAGCATGACGATCGCTGCTCTTTAGAGTCTCACTTTGGGCCCGTCAGATTGAAGATGTTGAAGTGGGTCCTGTTCTAGGGTATCATCGGACGGCATATTGCGCAATGGCTGATTGAGATGTACGAGGCAGTGCTGCCCTGCATGAAGGATGTCTAGCGGGAGTCTATTATGTATAAGTGAAATGAAACAGCAATCTTTGCCATGAGAAACTAGAACTAACACTACGCCAAGATAGAGTTGGCTTTTAAGTATAACAACGACTAATATTTTACTAGGAATTCATAGAAACAAATCACTACAACCACTATCGTAACACAAACAAATAACGAACCCTTATGTAGCTCTTTATGGATCTTGGCATCTACTCTTTTTCTGGCATCATGGCTCATATTCGACAGGTTGGTGCAACCTGACGCTCAATATCAGTGTTGGTACTCGAGAATCGTATATACCTAGAAATGCTTTTGCTCTATCTATTTCAAATGAATATCATGATCATCCTGGTCCACTAGTTCCGTCTATCCGCTCGACAACTTTCCGCTAATCATTCCCGATCATGGAGCTCATCATCTTCAAATACTCCCTCCCGCCCTCGACGATCCTTCTATTCAAAACAACAAACTCATCCTTCTCACTCCCCTCAACAGCCAAATACGTAAAAAACGCACCCAACTCTTCATTCTTGATAACATAGTCATCACCCAAGAGCAACTGAGCCAAATACCCAGGCACTCTCATTCTCTGGGTAATCACGCCTCCAGGCCTTAACATCCAAGCCTTCCAAATATCTGCATGCTGTTTCGCAACGTCTAGTGAGCGAATCTCATACAAGCCCTGAACCTGTCAGCAGCGGTGAGATACAATGGGAGGGGAACGTACTTTGAGTTTACGAGGGTAGTCATTTACCCATAGCTTTGCATCTTGTTCCTGAACAACCCACTTCCCACTGAGATGAATGAACCGAAATGGTTCTCTTTTAGGTTGCTTCTCAAGAAGAGTCGCAAAGGCAGTTTGGAAAGCGAGGGGGTATTCCATATCGACATTCACGTTTCCTCTATACGACCCCATGGCACTATTATCATGAGCCCTACGCCGTTCAGTAACAAGATAAACGTACCAAATCATAGCAACAGCATCAACATGCGGTAGAAGAATATCATCAGGCCATTTTGAAAAGTCTTTTATCATGACGGTTTGAAGCTTGGGATGATCTGACGGGAGGGCGCGACGCACGAAGGCGACTACAGATGTGATCTTGGGATGGGAGAGACATTGGCGGAGGGCTTCGCTGCCGATGGAGCCTGACGCGCCGAGGAAGAGGACTTTCATGATTAGTCGCGACTATTGTGTTGAAGTTTGGATTGTGAGAGGATAATGAGGCTCAAGCGACATTTATAGAGCGGGTAAATGGTTGTTGTTGGAAGTGCTGGTTGCGGACTTTCAAGGATGACGATCCTAAAGTCCGCTGGCGTTGATCAGCCATCCGTCTTGGCGTGTTTAATCAATTGTATGCGCAGTTGGTAACGATAAGGAATGCAAAAGGGCGAAAATTTAAGCCTGGCTTATGCTTTGGCTTATTTTGCAGACCGATACGCTATACGATAATGTCGCGGACTGGCGTCGTGGCTCACATCAGCCAAAGCCTTTCTTTGCGTGTCATTGTGTTGAGACTCCATTATTAATAATGGTATCGGATGACCTTATAAATACTGGTATATTGCTTGACACGAAATGACAATGTTCAACTTGACGTTTCAGCAATTGTGGTGTTGTTAGGCAATCAATCGCTCCGCGCGTCTTCAAGGTCGTCAGGTGAATACCGGGTAGGTTACTCCTCAATGACAGTTGACTCACTGAACCGGCCCGGTCTTCAATGAAGACTACTCCGTACCAGGTAGCAATTGACTTAAGAATAAATGTCAATTGAGTCTCATCTTTGCATCATCTCCTGTATCCATCGTATTATCTGAGTACTCATCCAACGTGAGCGTAACATCATGACCAAGAAAATGCCCGACCCTCCGTTCAACTCGTCAGACCTCATGCTCACCCGCGTCCGAGCAAGTGATATACCCTCAATTCAATCCATGGTCAACGCAGCATACGAGAAGTACATACCCCGAATTGGCAAACCGCCAGCTCCAATGACAGCAGACTATGTATCTCTGCTCACAACCCACGACATCTTTATCCTGCATGCCACTCAACTCCCCGTCGGCGCGCTCGTTCTCCACCACGAACCAGACTCTGACGCCATAAAAATCGAGAACATAGTAGTCGGCCCAAGCGCACAAGGTCGTGGCTACGGAAAGGTATTGATGCGCTATGCAGAAGACTTTGCGAGGTCGCGAGGTCGTAATGCGTTGGAGCTGTACACGAATGTCAAGATGTTTGAGAATCTGGGGTTATATCTTAAGATGGGGTTCGTGGAGAATGGGCGAAGAGAAGAGGATGGCTTTGAACGTGTGTATTTCCGCAAAGAATTGAGATAATATGTAAATGATAACTTTTATTTATTGCGATGCATCATTGATCGCCATGTACAGATAGCGACGCGCTGAAGAAACCCGCTCCATCGCGTGCGCCAATTCATCGCCACTCTAACGCGACCATCCCCATCACCAACCAAACAATGGTACTTTATACATAAATCTACTGGGTATCTCTATCACGCCAACGAACCCTTCAACCTCTCAAAGCTAAAGTTCCATACCTCCGCCCTTCGCGGCCCATCACTCGACTCAACCAGCCCAACGTGCTGCAAAACACTCGGATCAAGCGCCCACTTGCTCAACCCGTTATCCCGCGCGTAATCCTCCATGATCATATCCCCCGGGAACTGAAACGGTGGCTCGCGCAGAAAATCCTGCAAATTCTGCAGGTGATGGTTCGGAAACACCAGGCCTTGCGCACAGCATCCGTAGCGTGGCATTTCGCGCACCGTGGGGGAGCGTGTGAATAGTCGGTGGAGGGTTATGCGGCCTGTTACGAAGGCGAGCGCTAGACAGGCGGGGATCCAGAGACCGAGGAGCAGAGCGACGGTTTGTGCAAAGTCTTTGGTTGCGAAGGACCCGGCGTGGCGGCGCTGTCTGCAGCGCAGGGCGAGGAGAAGACAGCCGATCAAGGCGGTGTAGCCTAGGATGACGACCTTGAGATAGTCAAAGATCTCTTCGTTGTTCCAGCCCATGAAGATCTCAGAGTAGAAGAGGCGCAGGTACATCCAGTCCTTGTGCGCATCGGTCGCTTTTTGCTCAACTTCGATGACACCCTTTTTGAACCGTGTGAACCAATCGGGCGTGGCTATTATGTCGTCTTCGATAAGGGCGAAATACGTCGGGTCGCGTCGTCGACACGCTTCGAAGAGGACTGAGTGGTCTAGTCGTATGTTCTCCACGCGATCGTCGCTCCGTCCCATACCGCGAACATCGTGAGGCAGCACCTTGTAATTGAGCTTCGACTCGGTCTTGGAGTCGTTGGAATACACTAGCACATCATCCGCCAGCCCGAATAGCCAATCCTTCCCGTAAGCAAAGTGCTTCGTTGGATCTTTATCCGCCAGCAGCACAACAATGTGAATCTGATTCCGCTCATTCGGCGTCAACGTATCGACAAGGCTCCCCACGGTATGCGCCAAGAACCCCGACGTCGTGCGATTGATGCTCGGAATACCGATGCACAAGAACTCATTCTCGACTTGCACTTCGGTCCGCTGCTTGTGCGCGACGGGAAAGATCTCGCGCTCGAGGTACTCGTCGACTTGTTTCTCGCGGACGGCAGAGTAGCGACGATTAAAGGCGATGCGGGACTTGTAGAAGAAGGAGGACGGATCGTCGTAGGAGTTGTGGTAGGACCAGATCAAGGCGGTGAACCACATCAGCCAGAAGCCGATGTTTGCGTGCGAAGGGCGCATGGCGTCATGTCGCGTGCGGTTTGAAGAGAGATGTTTGGAGAGAGAAGTGATTGAGGAATTGGACTTGGGGAGTGCGCCGCTGGGGTTACAGTGGCTACCCCGCTGTACCGGAGACGAGCAGCGTGTTGATTGGTGGGCCCCCTTTTTGGCGACGCTAAGCCTTACGCTTTGATTGGTGATATCATTACACGTGCGGAATCCTTCAAGAGGCATCCGAGGCGCAGCTTTTGCCGAGAAATTCAGGAACACGTCGGTCGGCGAGAGCGATTGAGAGAATCGGAGTCTGAGAGTCTTCAGTGAATTAAAACTCTCGGCTCATTAGCAGTGTAGTTAGGTGTAGCTGAGAATGGCCTCGTGGTTTACGCGTCACGCATTAATAAGCTCTGGGCTAGTGTATTAGTCGCGAGTATCTCAACCCTGAGTATGAGCAGAACACCATGCGCTCTGTGACAAAGGACATTGCTGAAAACAGGTCAATTGACTGGTTCTCTGATCAATATGGTGAGTCTCTGCTAATTGCAGTCGATACGAGAGTGACACAGAAAATGACAGTGAGTTGTATCATAATATGTGAAACTACCATTTGACTGCCAATGTATCTCTATAGAGGTAAATTCTACACCCTATAGTGACAATGAAGAGAATAGATTGCAGTTGATCTAGGCATGTAATCTCTAACATACCGTTTGTTGCCCCGAATGGAGACGCGCGAACAAGCCTTAGTAGAGGCAGCTCCTCCAGCCGCCTCCCTGTTCTCGTTATCACAAAAGATGATCTAGTACAATGTGTAGGCTGTTGATACTATAAGTGATACTGGGACCTGTTGGTGACTTGTAGTTGTGAATCATGGTTTACTCCTCTGCCCATCATGTCCAAGCCCGGACATCTGATCAAATGGCGGGGAATTTGAAGTGAAATGATGCACAGATCAATCATACACTGACAATTCCGCGGGCAGTGACATAAGCCTGCTGTCCCTTTCCACTGTGACAGAGGTTCAAATTGGCCGTGACAAGACTTAACACCGAGGCCATAATTCAAGAGCCAGCAATCTTCATTGTAGATATAAAGGAACGGCTGGCCCGAACTCAGCTGGAGAGTCACACTTCAGCAACCACGTAATACAAACATCACCTCACTCCAGATTCACAGCAACATCCAAGATCCAGCAGCTATATGAACTCTTCGCCGCGCGGTACTTGAACCTGAAGCCAAACTCCATCTCAGCGAAGACTACTACTCAAACTAAGGAATACCGACAGCAATATCATCAAGTTCCCTCCCATCCATATTCTTTCATTTCGAAGTTCTTGATACAAGCATTACATATTACTAAGTCAGGAAAATGGCCAACCAAACATGCGCATGCACCATCTGCAATACCTGCACGAATGTTGTTCAACAAACCAAGAAGAAGTTATGCGAGTCATGTCTTGGAGGAACGCATAATGCTCAGTAATAGGGGAAGGTCATTATAGTCTCAGACAGCAAAGCATGGGAGAGGAGTTTTTGGCTCATATCATGCCAGGGAGAGTTTTCTCTCCATAATCACAAAACCCTTGTTCTGTCAATGATCACTTGAGATACTCGCGTCCTTTGTTTGAGCCCCTTGTAGTGATTGGCTGAACTGTGTTGATGTTCATAGTGAAGCATGATGGCCAACAAGCTGTGAACAGTCTCGTGTGAAAACAGAGAGCGAATAAAGCAAGCCTGTTCAAGCTTCAGTGAGAATACAAAACAAACACTGGCATAGGACATGCTAGATATTTCGCTGCTTCCACTGGGAGTGAATAACGACAACCGACTTCCCATCTAACTGTACCACTGGCATCTCGCAGACTCTACAACAGGATCTATATGCTCGCTTCGCGCTGAATACAAGTCTCCAAACTCACAAGACACATTGAAGCACAAAGCAAAGCAACTTACACAACTCAACAACTCATCACGTTCAGATCACCATGTTTCAGGCCAGCTCAGTCCCAAGCACCCCTTCCAGTGACGTTACGCCTGGAGAACCAATCGCAGCTATCGACCCTTCGGCCAGCATCAACGGTCCCAAGCAGCATGCCAACAAAGTGTGTCGGTGCGCCTGCGTTTGCCAGGAGGTTTGTCGCACCGATGACTATTACTGCGATCCCTGCATTGCCGCGAGACACAACTACGTCCCTCCTTGGCTTGATGAGTCAAGCTAGGCCTAAGAGAGCGAGAAAGCCTGAGGTTTGAGAAGAGGATACCAACGTGAACTTGGCCAAGAGCACACGGGGCTTAGTCTAGAGTTCTCTGAATATTCTCATCACTCAGGATAGAGGTCCCGAGTTTTCTTGCCGCCCTAGCTAGGGAAACGAAGCTGTCGAAAGCTCTACACTAGTATCTAGGTATTAAAGAGAATGCATATTACAATAATCCTTTTTCCTTGTGACATCACTTTTAGGCTTACCAGTACGGCGATCAGATCTACTTCCCGACACACACTTCCCTCCCATCCACGGGAATATTTAAATGCTTGCCAAGGTGGCCTCGGCCCGCATGGCACCATCAATCCCCTAAAACGTCCAGAGCTTATCCCAATCTACTGTAGAATAACTGACGCTTCCATCTTAGCGCCACAGTTGGCATGTTGCCAAGAAAGGTAAGACACGAACAAATGCCAGGGCCAAACTCAAAGACAAGCCATTTTATTGCCGAAGACCCGTTTGGCGCTATTATAAGCAGTCACATTGCTCTTGTGCGCGATTTCCTTCTTGTAACAGTCGAAATGCTGTGGTAGTGCCACTAAAGGCGTGCCATCGCGATGAAGAATCCAGAGGCAAAGGATATTCTTGTAAGGTCTGTGCGTTTACGGGAGGGACTGGTGTTAATGGTAATAGCTGTCTCAAATACTCGTCATCATAGCAACGATCCTCGTCATCGCCCGTCTCAATCTCCGTCTTCGAGTCCAAAAGCGAAAGTTACTACTCAGCGATATCTTTATGGTGGCAGCGTGGATATCAGGCGTTATTACAGCTGCGTTTTCGCCGGCGTTTGCAGTCCTTCATGCATTTGATCCTAGTGTTCATACGACGTTGGAGGGCTATCATGGAGGATCTGCTAATTTGGTATTGATCTTGAAGGTGAGTAGAGGAACCGGGGTGATTGACGCAGCTGACATAGGCAGTTGCTCTTTGCATCCAGCTTTCCGTTTTATACGACGCTTTACTTGTGTAAAGCTGCGCTTCTTGCTGTTTATCTACAAGTCTTTCCTGAGTTTATGGTCAAGAGGCGGAGATTCCTTTGGGCGACGATTTGGTTTGTTGGTGTCAGCTATGTTATCACCGTTGTGATATTATTTTGCATCTGTCTCCCCATAAGCCGAAGCTGGTATGATCGTCAATTTGATTGTTGTTTCACGGAGCTTATACTTCTACAGGGACCTCAGGCCTTCGAAGACGTGTCCGAAGTGGACTTATGCTGTCACATTTCACGTTGGCTGGGGATTGTCATTCCTGGGGGATTTACTAGGTGAGTTGGTCTTCAAACTGATAGAGCGGTATCTAACGGGATCAGTGTTCATTATACCGTGGTTGATTGTACCAGCGCTGCACGTTAGAAGAACCTTGAGACTCGGTATATACTTCACGTTCCTCCTCGGCACCGTCAACATGGCCGTCAGTCTTGTCCGTTTCGTCATGATCTGGAAGGCTGGAGCCGACTCGAGTATATCACTCAGTACAATTGGTACAGCCCTCCCAGACTATCAGCCTTAATTGATACTGACAACATTGTAGTACTTTGGAGTGCCCTAGATGTCAACATAGGCCTCGTTGTCGCTTGCCTCCCGTCGCTACGCCCATACTTCGGATCACGAACCCAGTCCCAGGAACAAAGTCGAGAAAGCAACAGCTGGGATTCTACGAAGAAACACTCTGGGTTTGGTAACCGGACGATATGCTTTCACTCTAAGAAGCGTGATAGCGAGGCGTGGCCATCATCATCCGGGAGCCGTGCCAGATACTCGTCGATAGACCAAACTGTCGTTGGATCATGGGATGATACGAGTGGATTCAAGGATGCGAATGATGTTGAGCTGAGAGTTCTGACAGGAGCGAGAACGAGGGAAGTAAAGTATGGCAGATAGAGGCACGGAGAATGATTGCAGAACATGACTAATGAACTCATCGAGCTTGGAGGGTAGTTCACGATATGTAATATTGATCAGATCAAACTTATGTACTAGAGAATGACAAGACATAACCCCAAAGGAGAAATGTCCCGCGCTGAAAAGTAAAGCCCCCATCAGTTTACACCAGACCACAGACCTCGTCATAGTTTTCGCATCCACAATCTCTGTCGCATGATCCCTCAACCATGCCCTACAGATATTCGAATCTCGTCTTTCCAAGACCAATAAGCCTTCATAGGCAGGCTTACTTGGTCTGGACGTAGATGGAAGAAGATCCACTGCTCTGGTATCCCTCGGTAGCCAAAATCTGGTAGTAGTGGTTTCCAAGGCTCATGCCAGCCGAAGCCCAAGCATTGAAGATAGTCTGCATGTTGACAGCGCCGCTGCTGCGCTTGTTGCGGCGGATGGCCCAGTACTGGTTGAAGGTCTGGGTGCCGTCGATGGAGGGCTGCTGGTAGCGGGTTGTCTGGTACAGATCGTAGGTGTCGCCGTCGTTGTAGACGGTGCCCTTGTGCTGGCCAGCAGAGCCAGGGTTGTAGGTTCCATAGTTCTCGATGACCTAGATATTGTTAGTCGAGTGTTGATGAGGGAAATGGGGTACGTACGTAGTACTCGACGAGAGGGCTGCGAGTCCAGCCGTAGACGCAGAGGTAGCCGTTGCCCTGAGGGCTGAATGAACCACCATAGTTGATGGTTCTAGTCTGTTATCAGCACACCATCTCATACATCCAAAGCATGTTCAACTTACCGGCCAGTACCAGGGTTCCAGCCCTTTCCACCAACAAAGTTACCAGTGTTGCGCCAATCAACCGTGTAGTGGCTTCCCTCACCCATTTGGTAGTTTGCATAACCACCGCCATCAGACCACCAGGAGTAGAAGTATCCGTTGTGATAGCCCTCAGAGTTGCCGGTAACTTGACGGGCTTCAAGGACGGAGGTGGAGTTGCCGTCGTCTTGCTCGTCTAGGAAGTCAAAGGGACGAGCGAGAGCTCCGGTAAGTGCCGAGGCGGCGAGGAGGAGAGACTTGAAGGAGACCATGGTGTTGTCTTAAGGTTGGTTGGATTGCTGGAGTTTAAATTGAAGAACCCTGAGGAGCTGGAGAGTTAACTTAGTTGGCGAGCTGATGGACCTTTATATACGGTTGAGCACGGCTTCATTTCGTCTGTCATAAGTCGATGCCAAGCATCTTAGTGCTTAATACTAATATCATCAGGCTCTTTGACACTCTAGCTTGGTGCCCTACCTCGGAACCTGGCTCTCCGTGACTAGCAAAAGCAACTCTTTTGCCATCATCTTGGAAATCTCAGCCTCTTGTTCCCCACCCGCATGAAGGCCAAGACGGTAAACACTGGAGCCAAGACGGTAAGGACCCAGGTGACCAATGACAGCCTAAGAACCCCTTATGGCCAAGAACAAGCCTGTGATGCGATTGGTAGGACACTGCCATGAGAACGCGTGCTATGTTTCCTCCGCATTCTTCGATCGGTGGCATCCATCTTTTGCATTCCGGCTAAAGTCAAATACTGCAATTCCTCTTGCCCGTGGCTTGAGATCGTGACTCGGGATGCCAGCGTCTTTTTGCTGGGGGCGGGGATGATGGGGAAT
>JAAOAU010000271.1:0-13112 GCA_013186845.1 Fusarium sterilihyphosum | reverse complement strand
TTACGTACCTATACTAATAATAATAGTATACTTATAATATCTTTACTATAGGCTTTATACCGATTTCACATTTGCAACCCCTGGGGGCTATAGCTTAGTAGAGAAGATTAGAGACTTTGAGCTAGCTGCTTTGAGCAACTCGATAAGCCGCGGAAAGCGCGCATTGCGCGGTCCTGAACAACCTAACGAATATGGCGTATCAAGGTCCCAGCGTGGAGAACTGTCAACCCACTCGGTCCCAATGCACTATGTCTTGTACCTAGACTACTACTGCCGAGAAGCGTCTACTACTAACCTATCTTTTCCGAGAGAGTTACTAAGCATTCATGGTAACAGAAACAAGCGCTACCCGTTCCCTAGTAAGATATCAAGCACAGAGAGTATAATACATGGCCGAGTGTTAAAACTTGCAGTCGAGACGAGATCTGGAATTCTGTAAACTCTTTCTTATCAGTCCTCCTGTTTGAAAACAATTCCACCCCACCCCCCTCCGCTTTAGACCGTCATCATGTCCAAGGCTCAGTTTTTCGATTACCCTGGCACGGAGGCTAACGGTGAAGCCTTCCACTATTCACAGGTCGCCCGTATTGGCAATGTGCTGCGGACATCCGGTCAAGGCGGTGGGGATGCCCAAGGCAACATCATCGCTGATCCTCAAGCTCAGGTTGAGCAAGCATTCCAAAACGTCCTGACTGCGCTGCGCGCCGCCCACCCCATAGTAGAGTGGTCTAACGTGGTCTCCGTCCGGACATATCACACCAATGTCGAGGCCCTCTGGCTATCATATGACTACAGCGTGCTGATTCAGGTCCTGGAATAAGTCGGTCCACGCTTCAGGCAGTGACTCCAATTCCCATAATTTTGAGAGCCAGTGCTTGACGCAATCTACAGACTCGAACTTGAGTGACTGGTGAATGAGTTCGAGCTTGTGGAATAAACGCTGTTGCAGCTTTTCGTGTTCCAGGTGGGCGCCCGCGATGCATAGTGGTAGGAGCACACAATTGGCTTCCTTGAAGTCATCTTTCATCGAAAGGATCTTGCCAATGGCGGCGCACACATGCTGCTGGACCAGGCAGTGACCAGGAGGATAGCGGCAAATGACACGGTATAGATATATGTTGGCCGCGTGTTGAAATATACGGTAAAACTCGCCACGTAGTACGCTTTCCTGGGCCGCTCGGGTCTCGCTACTTGCCTTCCATACTGTGTTAAATTGCTCAGAGTAGGCGATGAGGCTGTAGGTGGGGCAGAATGTTGCCTCGAAAGTCGTGACCTGCTCGGCAGAGGGCGCTTCATTGGACGATTGGATCTTCTTGCCGTAGAAAACCATGGCAGAGATGTTCTGGAACAGCAAGCCTAGCTTCAGGGCATCCTCTCCTGTGGATGCCCACCACACTCGATACGCTGATAGCAAGGGCCAGGCATCACAGGGGAAATAGGGTTCTACTCCGCGGAAAATAGCCGCGGAAAGATCTGCCGCAGCAAATTCTGATATCAAGAGACGGAGGGCGTCGTTGGCAGTAGCCAGGATTCGGCCGTAGCCACCCATGTTGTTGATCATTGCTCTAATGCCGACTTGATGTGAAGATGTCGCCGCGTGCTCTCTGTTGCAATCAATGTAGCCGTCCAGGAAGTAGAGGATCAAGATGGCAGACAGGAGGTGCTTCTGCTGATCTTCAGAAAGGCCGACCTGACACAAATCCTTCCGAATGCTTGCCAACGCATCAACACGCCGAAGCTGCACGTTGGACTCGCTTTGTCGTTTGTCCAGAAGATAGCGATGGGCATCAGCGATGACACACACAGCCTGCAGGACTGTTTTGTCCTTTATGGTCGTATCCAGTGGAAAGGAGCACGGAGCTTCATCTATTGTGAAGAGAGGCCAAAGGCGGTGCTCGAAGTATTCCAATGTTCGCTTCTGGTAGAGGGTGATGGGACACGGCTCCGACACTCCTGCGACTAGTGCTTGGAAGGCATTAGGACGAGTACTCCATCGGATCAGGAGGTTGCTGTAAACGCATTCAGCGCCAATGGCCTTGCACTGATTACAGCATGGTTTCGTGAGCGTGCACTTGATCCGCCGCTGCTTGCACGACCAGCACGATCCTTGCACTGTACGAACTCTTTTAGCCTGAGGGGTTTTCGCCTCGGTCTCGGTGTGAACTTGATGCAGGCGAGGTGATGTTGATGAGGACATGGTCAATGTTGGATGAAGTTGGTCCCGTGGTGAGTTCACGAGCAGCTGAATTAATACCCAAGTACCTTGGGATTGGATTGACCTGATTCGCCGTTGCTATAGTACTAAGGTAAGGCTGGCTCGGTGGTGTTCGATGTCTCCTCGCCCGACGGCGTTCTTAGGGACAGCCCCTATGACGAATCATGTCGCATTCTGCAGCGGAAATCCGTGGTCCCTTCTATCTGCTTCAAGCCCATCCTTGCCTTAGGTAGGCGAAGACGCCTAAATGTTCCTTTGTGCTCAAGCATTTGATTTCCCAAGGCGATTTCGGTGATTTCTTTCCCCAACAACCAAACCACCCCGAGTCATCAGTGACATCCAATGACCAGCATTCAGCTCACAGCACCTTAAGACGGCCGCTCATATATCTAGTCTATATGTTAATGAGAGCCTCATTAGCAGCTTTTTTCTCTAATATACATTGCGAATGAGAACCTCCAATCGTGTGCAGGGCCTCATTAACGATGAGCTCGTGCCTGCGTACTCCGGACTGAGTCTCGAGGCCGTGAACCCAAAAGATGAGACCGTCATTGAGAATGTGGCTGTTACAAAGGTGTAGAGGATGTCAAGGCAGTTGTCGATCGCTGCTGCGCGCGCAGTACTGAAGGCCACTGCCTGGGGGGGACTTAGTGCTGCTCACCGACGGCACCTCCTTTGGAAGCTTCGCAGCTGATCTCTGCGAGGAGAACGCGTACGTACTAGCAACCGTCGATGTATCGGACAATGCGAAGCCATGCTCCTTTGCCTTGGAAGAGGATACAGCTGAGGTTATTGGGTGTACTGCGTTATTACCGTTGGCTGGGCTGATAACGTTCCTTTGCATTTCCACACACAAACGGGCTTGCGGAACCTGAATTCCTTGAACGTACCCTGCCATGATAGTATGCTATCTCTCTGCGCCTGACAAGAACTTCTTCCCCATTCCCAGTAGTACCGAACATTCTCATCCACACATGTCCTGAATGGCATCTTGGAACCTTGGGATAGCCCTCGCCTGCAGTAATATGCTTATGCTCAGGGCAGCTGAACAGATACCTTGGTTCGTACTTTCTTTGCCTTACAACCCTGGCTGTCAGGATAGGCTTCCCTTGCAGCGTGGTAAATTTCCACCAACGGTCACGGATCCAAGGCTGGACCTTCTCTACCTACTAAATTGGACGCATGAATATTGACAAGATCGCCTTTTTGCGCTCTGCTGCGATTAGTCTCCAATAGCATCACCTCGGAGACAATTGGCAAAAGGTCTCTCCTGGTGATTGACGATGCTAACCTTGACCGAGTTGTGAAGTGGTCTCACGTTGCCATCATGAGTGCGTTGTCCCTCTTTGATGAGCCGTGATATGATATTCGACGATACGGTTTTCGCATCCGCTAAAGAACGAACCGAGACTTTACAACTTTTCTACTCCTTTAAATCTTCCTACCAGCGTTGCAACTCGTCTTTCCTGCCTAGGCAACTGCAGGGATCGAAGCCGGCATGGTTTGGCCGAGTACCTATCCTTACCGGCTTTGATCAGGGTAATGTTCTGGGTCCCCTAAACCAGATCAGCTCGTCACAGAAATTCCGCCTTGCCATTCCTGTTGGTGGCTATGAGCAATGCGGTATTGGCTGTGAGCTCGGCAAAATATGCCCTTCCGTCCATACGGACGTCAAGACTGTGCATGGTAAGTGTATCACACGATACCCTACCATGATCGAGATGTCCTAGGGAACTACGCTGGCATCAAGGAACTCTCCAGTCAACCTCGGTCTTGTACTATGAGGAGGCCCTTGAGTCAATGTCAGACTTGCATTGTGAGATATGGTCGGTCAAGGAGGGTGATTAGGCTTCACCATTCTGGATAGGGATGGGGGGAAGAAACTCCTTAGCTTGAGCATCGATGCTGATTGTGAATCTCTCAAGTCTCCCTGGTCGCTCTGGAACCTGGTATTCCTTCTGACATATCCCCCCCCCTATCTTCCTCCAAAAGGCCCCCACAACCAAAAGCAAAAATCACAGGTCAGATTCATGGTGAGATGAGATATCCGAGTCCACTGGAGGCTCTGGAGCGGTGCAGTACCCACTACATATTGGGCTGGCGCCTCCAAAGCGGCCGAGAACAGGTGCTGGCCTCGCTTCCATGAACAGGCGCTACACGCGTTTGATTAACTGTACGGAGTAGTAGCGTCGGCAGATGTGGACATTGTACAGATTAGAGATTCCCTAGACGTGCCAGTGGTCGACAAGGAGGGGTTTGGCCAATCTTTAGGCCACATTGGGTTGGTCCGGTTGTCGATTCCGGGTGCCCTACACTGTGGGGAAGATGATGTGGTACTACCTTAGTACGTACAGTACCTAGGCTCCACCTGGAATCTGGGGTCTCCAACTCTCATGAGGGCTACTCATCTGATGCTCGCGAACTACTAACTAACTAGAGTTGAACCACGCTTGCCAAAAGTTTACCTTAGGTAGGCAGGTTGTAAACGGGCGCGAGCGCGAGGAGAGCCATGTCACTTACACGTCGTCTGTCCATACAGACACACCCGAGCTGGTCATCCGCTTGTCTCGGTTCATAATGGCGTCTATATATGTAGATAGCCCATGCACATACCGGTTCGAAACACCATTGATAACCCATCTTGTTCTTTTCCCAATCATTCCTTACTTCTGTTTATCTTGTTCGTTTGTGTGGTACACCTACCTGCTATTGATTGTTCTTCGATCATATATATATACACCCTCTTGACGACAAGCGACTCAACACAGAACAAGACTTCACACGCCGAGCTACCTTATACAGAATGTTTGAAAACCCGTCAGTGGCTTCTGTCGCCATGAAGGAGACGGATGAAAAGGCAGGCGAGCCTCTGGCAACGTTACCCACTCGCCGCGCGAGCATCGAGGACGTGCGCCTCAATGAGCTTGGTTATGTGGCATCCTTCCAGCGTACGCGGTCCTTCACGACTATCCTCTTCATGACCTTGGCTATCGCTGCTGTGCCTTATGGCCTCGGTGGACCTCTGCTTGTTGGCATCATCGGTGGCGGTCCGCTCTCTCTGTTCGTCGGGTTGCTCGTCGTTTTGGTCCTCGACGGCGCTGTCGCGTTATCTTTGGCAGAACTGGCCTCTAGATACCCGACTTCCGCCGGTCCATATTATTGGACGTACCAGCTTGCTTCTGGAGGTTCGGCCAATTTGAACTCCCGCAGCAGGGCTGTCATGTACTCGTACATGAACGGCTGGATCTGGCTCATCGGAAACTGGACTATCGCACTCTCAGTCAACTTCGGCTTCGCCTCGCTCATCGCTGGAACAATCGCCATCTACATTCCCGGTTGGACGGCTTCTGAGTGGCAGTTGCTCCTCATCTTTTACTGCATCTGTCTTCTGACCTTTGCCATCTGCTTCCTGTCCGACAGGTTCTTGCCTATGGTGGACACCGCTGCAGCAACAACTACCTTGGTCACAGTCATTGCTATTGCTATTGCCTTGTCCGTCACAGCAAAAGCTGGACGGCATGATGCTGCTTATGCTTTGGGTCACTATGATGGATCGCTCTCTGGATATCCCACGGGCTTCAGCTTCTTTATCGGGCTATTGCCCCCTGCTTACACTTTTTCGGCCATCGGCATGATCACATCCATGGCGGAAGAATGCCGTCACCCAGAGAAAGAAGTTCCCCAGGCTTTGATGTCTGTCATCCCCATTGGAGGGGTCGCATCATTGTTCTTCCTCCTTCCAATCTGCTTCACACTGCCTCCTGTCGAGGGTATCCTCGCTGCGCCCTACGGTCAGGCCCTACCTTACATCCTTCATACTGTCATGGGTACACGTGCGGGGGCTGTCATCATCATGGCATTCGTCTTTGGTGTCACGCTGTTCTGCTCCATCAGCATCACCGTCACAGCGTCTCGTTGCACCTTCGCCTTCTCCCGCGACAAAGCCATTCCATTCTGGTCTCTCTGGTCCTCCATGTATCACAGGCAACCATTCGCTGCATTGATTCTTGTCACTGTTGTGGAGATGCTGCTTGGTCTGATCAATCTTGGAAGCTCAAGCGCTTTCACAGCATTTGTGTCGGTTGGTGTAGTGGCCTTGGCCCTAGGCTACATTATCCCTATTGCAACGAGTCTCTTCAACGGACGACGCGAGGTCTCAGTGGCGCCGTGGAACGCAGGCCCATGGCTGGGCCCCGTGGTAAACGTCGTTGCTATCTTATGGATCTCTTTTGAGCTTGTGCTCTTCAGTATGCCAACTTCGCTGCCAGTCAACAAAGTGACCATGAATTATGCATCCGTCGTCCTTGCAGGGTTTGCCGGTATGGGTTTTATTTTCTACTATACTTATGGCCGCAAGAGTAAGTTCCCGCTGTCCCCTATTCCCATAGACAGCATGGCACAGCACATCATACAGCTGCTAACGTTTCTGTTTTCTTCGCAGACTTCCATGGGCCCGGTGCATCCTGAGATCTCTATCGACAGCAAATCCACTGGACAGTGCAGTTTGGTGAGCCAAGTCGTACGGACTAGGCCTTGGATCAAGTTTTGATTTGAGATTGAAGGCCAAATCCTTGAGAGCCTTTGCAGTTGTATACTAGAGTTTAAATTTGCTGTTTTTTATGTGTATATTGTCCCAATTCCCATTTTATGGGTCCATGAGTCGTGATAGTCGCTCATTGTGTTCTGTGACGGAGCAATAAATATTTATGCGTTTTTGGAAGAGTCACCTCGAAACAGAAGTAAGCAAGCCGTATAACTCAAGCCATGAGGGGCCAAAGAGGCTTCGGGGTTCGCGCATTATAGTGCTCTTGTGGCTTGCACGCTCGTAAGCGATGAATGATAAGCTCTGTTAATTCACAAATAGCGGCTCAAGCGTTGGCAATGCTCTTGGTGATATGGACGCCCGTGAATGTTTATTAATAAGGTCCGTCATGTCAAAGATAAAGATTTGAAGCATGGGAAATGGAGAAGCTTTGTTAATAAAGGTAAAAAGTCAGATAAAGATACAAAGCCCGGCTAATCATCTCAAGTACGTTCGTAAGAAGACTTCGCACTAAAACCCCGTCCACCCATATATATGAACCCGCCCGTTTGTATGGAATGGATCTTCTCTAGAGTGGGAACTCTCCCTCAGGAACCTCGGTCAGAAGACCGCTGGATTCCTGTTTCTTGTTCTGCTCATCGAGATAAGGCAGCAAGATCTTGTCCCAGTGAGATTTACCCTTGTAGTATGATACTGAGTCGTCCCAGCTTCGGATTGCCTCAGCTAATCTGCCTGGGACGTGTGGCTCCTGGGCGATCTTGCAGATGGGCTCAAAGTAAGTGCGGACAGTGAAGAGCAGGACACCTGATCTGGGAAGACGTCGCAGAGTCTGGCGCTCAGATCGGAAGTGTAGGTCCTCGATCGTGATGCCGTTATCATCGGCCTTGACCCAGGCTTTTCAAAGCTGGTCAGCTCAATGCTCAAGGAACTCGCAGGAAAGGATTGGATTGGACTTACAAGCTGGGTCGCTTCCGTTCTGAGGGCCCATTCTATGAGACCAGTGAAGACCGTCATCTAGCTGAATGAAATACTACAAAGGGGCGGAGATGACGAGTTAGTCAAGTACACGGGGGCTTCATCAGTCCAAGCAACTACGGATAACGTACGTTGTTTCGTGTAATGGTGTTTTCCGGGCCCATTTTATCAAAGTAGCGATTCATAGACTTCTGCAGCTTCTCCTGGTAATGAGGGACGCCTGCTTCGATATGTAGCGTATCCAAGGACATGCGATACTTCTCCCGCAACCGCCAAAACCCAGGCAGACAGACAGCAGCGCCATCAAGATGATATTGTCCATCTGGAGTCGTATATTAGCAGGGAAACTAAAACAAAGGCTTCTCGGATATCGCAAGACCGGACCAAGAACAACCTACCGTCTTCTTTTGCCATGATGATGAGATCTTCCTGAACGCATAGAGCCGCGTTTGCCATTGCCGTATGGGGATCAGCTACCGGGATTCTGTTAGCAAACCGTTGTCCAGAAAAGAAAGAAACTTGGGGGAAGGGGGCAAAGAGAGCCAAGGACATACTCGGGGGGTGCGCAAACTTCTCGCCAGTCACGGCGTTACGAAGGAAGCCGTCTGCAATTGAGAAGATGTTGGGATACCTTTCGGTTAGATATCCCGTGACCTCATCGTACACTTCGAAGCATGCAAGACGCAACTCAGGCGTATCGACGAACTTGACATGGCCCTCGAAATCCTTCTTGAGCTCAGCTGCTTTGATGTCATGGTAGCGCGGGTAGTACTTGTCCATCTCGATCCATCGGTCCCAGTCAAGTCTTCTGATGCCCATTGTGATGAAATTGGGGCCATGGCGAAAGGGCCGGTATAGGATCGGGTCAGGCAAAGAATCAGCTGTGTAGTCTGTTGGCGCAGCTGTTGGTCTGACAAAGGGCTTTGCAGGAGCAGCAGTCTCTCCTGGGGCTCTTTTGGAAGGCCGGGCGAGCCAAGATCTTGCGAGAGTCGCCAGTAGAGCGACAACCAGGACCGCCCCTAGAGTATAAGCATGAGGAGCGGTGGTATCGAGAAGGTCCTGAAACCTGAACATGGCTACGTATGTTGAAGGTATGTTGAACAGACTCAGTGAAGCGTGCGTGTGTTGATGGACGAGTTGAGTCGGACTGAATACACGAAGCACAGAAGTAAGTGTTGGCACTCTAATGAGCGAACGAACAAACGAACGGCCAGTGTCGTCTGGTATAAGCGCAATATTTGGGGCGTGGGGCTTTTGAAGCTTGCTGTTGGAGCCCGAACAATTGCGTACAAGGGTATAAGTCGGTCGATTGGGGTAACGCTGTCGATCGATCTGTGTATGACCGCTGTAAGCGCGCTGTCCGCGACGTGCGCGCGTGCAGTGCTTCCGTAAATGGTGTAGTATAGTCCAGGGTCCCTCGAAAGGCGGGGATCTGGCATATGCACCCCGACCCGGGTCCGGGCTATCGGGACGGGAGACATGGAGCTAGACCGAGAACGGAAAGTAGATCGACCACTCTTTTTGTTACCGAACCATCTCAAAGGGTGATAGCAGCGTCGTCGGTACTTGACCTTGATGTGGAGGTGGACGTGCAGGGGTCACGACTCATGAAGCCTGGAGCGACTTTGTCAACATCGTGATGCATCATCCCCTGCTTTCCCTGAAAATATCGCCGAGGCGCCTCAAACATGCCATGGGGAACCAGATTGCACTACATACTTTACCTGTCGAGCAGACCAGACTGACCGGACTCACAGCTTGACGAATATTCGCATCGGAATCCATTCTCCCCCCAAGGTTTGCTATGTACGAGAACTCCACCATGCTGGCAATGTACGTCAACCCTGCCAACTTGACTATTCCTGCACGGCCAACCTCGTCCCGACTGTCGTCGTCGTTGTCGTCCAAATTTCGTGAGAGGCGCCCGCCCCCATCGGCGAAGCCCACTGTCACGTCCATCAGCAGAAGCTCCGTCATCAGAGGCTCAAGGAGATGCTACAAGCGTGCTTCTTGGGCATGTAAGCGCTGCGATGCCTTTATCCAGGTCCCGTGTAAACGATGCCGAGAAGACGACATTTGTTGCATCGTACCTCAAAAGAAGTGAGTACCTTACCTCTATGACCCTCTCCTCTCAACTGAACCTTTATCTCTTTCTTTGTTTCCCCTCTTTTCCCACGATATTCAGCCATGATGTTAACAGCAATGCTTTGCTTCAATATAGGCCACCTCAGAACAATCAGACGCAGACGCAGACGCAGGCCCCGACGCAGACCCTGACCCCAGATGCCCAAGAGCATGATGTTGTAAATCATGCCTCGCCCAAATCGCCTCCGCGGCCTGCCCACTGTTCGTACCCCCCCATCATCCACCTATTCATTGCTAGATTCTAGTGGTGTTACACTCGCTAACCCTGACCCTGACCCTGCAGCTATCTCAAGCTACCCTTCAAGCGACGTTTCTCATACTGAGTTGATCAGTCCATGCCCCTCAACAAGAAACTCTCCGCATTCGCTGCAAACACAATCAGCTCTGACCTTGCCTGCATTCATCAAGCCTTTGCCTGATAGCATAGGTTGGGATGCCATGTGTTACCTGCAACAAAAGGGCGTCCTTGCCCTGCCCGAGCCAAGCTTGCAGCATGCTCTACTTCTTGCCTACACCAAGTTCGTCCATACCTTACTTCCCGTGCTAGAGCTCCACGACTTCTTTTCCTCGCTTCATCTACCTCGCTGCGGCAGAGGAAACACGAGCATCTTTCTCTATAAAGCGGTGCTCTTCGCCGCTTCATCTTTCGTGGACGAGGGTCGCTTTTCTCAAAGCGGTCTGCTCTCCAGAGAGGAGGTAACTCGAAAGCTGTTCCATGATTTGCAACTTCTCTATGAGCTTGGAAGCGAGACAGATACAGTTGTTCTTATCCAAGGTCTTCTTCTCATGACTCTACGCCTCGATCCCGAGGATGGACCCAAGGATGCGTCGCACTGGAATGGCATCGCTCTATCTCTGATCGAGAAACTCATGCTCCCCATGGGCATGTCGCCCGAGGCCCCTTCTGCGTGCTGCGGTAACGGCCTGTGGAAAAGGCTGTGGTATTGCTGCTACACACGGGATCAACACATCGCAATGAGCTTACACCCACCACTTCGTCTCAAGAAGAGACCGTCCTGCATGTCCGACCTGAGCGAACAAGACTTCTGCATCAAACCTCTAGAGGTACCCGAAAGCATGGGCCTTGTGCACCAACACTTCCAACTCTTCACCGTCCAGGCGCAGGAAGAGATGGCTCGCATTTTCATACAAAGAACTCGCCTAAGCCACCTGACGGGGCAAGCTCTAAACATCCGCTACACTACCCAAAGGCGCCCAAGCATTAGCGACTTTGAGACTGTGGCAAGTAACATGGTCTTTGCCCCTCAGGATCACTCGGGCTCTTCAGCTGCCCAACTCGAGATTAATCTCAAGCTTTGCGAACTCAGAGAACACTGGCTCGTCTCCGAACTCGCCCCCTCTCCACAACAAGAGGGGACCATCCTGGACATTTCAGTACTTGATCTACACCAAAACTATTTATATATTTTCCTCGAGATGACAATCCTCTTACTATACGAGCCGGAGGCACTTACACTGCAGAATTACCAGACAGCGGAAGCAGTTCAAGTACAAAAAAGCTGCCGACGTATCTTGCAAAGAGTCGCCTATCTTCACAGCCGCAGAGTGGTCAATCTTCTCCCTCTTGAAATCCTCACAGCCCTTCAATCAGCACTGACATCCTACCTCGTCAGGAAAACGGAGAATGTGGCCAGCACCGCTCCGGTATCTGAGGTGCACTTTCTTCAGTGCATCCAGGCATTGGATACCCTTGGCCACATCCACGGCGGGGTGGCAAGAGACGCCATTCAGTATATAGACAATCTCTACAACTCAACGAGCCCTACGATTACGGACGAAGGATTGTAGGATCAATTACGAAAGCTTTTTTGATAGATTTACTTGGCGAGCGTGGATTCAAATTTTAGAGTCATTGCACATATGCCGCTTGAAGATCAGCCGCTTCATACTTATACCCTTGTTTGATGATCCCAAGTTCTCTCACGCGTTTGTTGAATCTTAAGAACGTTTCAACGCTGCGCCCATATTTCCCCGAAAGCTCATTAGGACATGAATTTCATTAGAAATTCTTTGCTAGTCATGCAAAACCCCGAAAATATATGCCCGCAAGAATCATGGCCATCAGCGACGATTCGCTGGGGTCTCAATCCACTGCACAATCCTTTGCCAAACCAGACCGTTATCCAAGTCACCATTCAACTTGTGTAGCCATTCATCCATGACACCATCGGCCAAGTCCTTCTCGAAATGCAGCCTGACTAGCTCCTCTGCAAAGACCGGGCCAATCTCTGGATGGGCTTGAATAGTGAGGATGTTCTTGTTCGCTGAAAGGCACGCCTCGTTTCGTGCGAGGAGGACTTGGAACCCTGGTGCAGGTTCTAAAACCTCGGTATGGTGCATTGTGTTGATCGCTAGAATGCCTTCCTTGGTGGTGTTGGAGAAGAATTCTTTGCCCGCTGGCGTGAGCTCATGACCTACTTGAACCTGGAGAAAACGATGAGAACCGCCACTTTTTCCTCTTCTGATTTATACTTACGAATGGCCCGGTAGGAATCCTCCTCACAACGCCACCCAGTGCCCTGTGTATCGCCTGATGTCCCCAACAGATTCCAATCAAGGTCTGATCGGGATGGGCAACTACAGTATCACGGACGAATCTTTGCATCTTGTCGACCCATGGAATAGTTGAGTCATGCTCAGTGGTTCCACCGCTGAGAATGATGGCATCGTACTTGTCGTTGTCGAGATTGGGGTATTCCTGCTTCTCGATGGGATCAAAGATGGAAATCTCAATGTCAGGCTTGACGCCGTGAATAGCAGTCAAGAATGAGTTCATGAACTCATTGCCGTACCCTTCGCTCTTAGTGTCGTTTTGCAGAATGGCTATCCTGAGTGGTTTGTGCGGTACGGCCATCTTGTGTAAGTAAGGTCAAGGAAGCTGTGAGAGTGTTGCCTGTGTACGTTTCGGAATGAAGTCCAAAGAGTCGAACAAGGAAGAGTAAGGTATTTTGGAATGCAATGGCTTTTCTTGCCAACTATAGCATGGATGAGACGGACGAGGCTATATATATAGATAGGTGATGGTTACCTGTGGGACTTGACAGTGGCCCTGCCCACCACCCCCAGAACCAATCCGGCCTGGTGAGATACGTTACTGGCAAGGCATCCACCTGGATGCTGAATTTAGTCAAGGGATTTTAGTTGTATTAAGGTACCTACCTACCTAGTAGGCGATGAAAAGACGGACCTCCCCTCCCCTACCCCCCTTTACCC